>RSEH01000520.1:0-10090 GCA_006503475.1 Stentor roeselii | reverse complement strand
TGCTTTATTTGTGGGTATTGTTATAGGCCATCCATGTATTCTTGAAAGTATCAGAGTCATTCTAGAAATTTATTCCTTTGACTGTAATTAAACTATTCGTAGGAATATCATAAGTAAGAACAAAGCTAACATAAAGTTCAGAAAAACTTTTAGTAAGATAATCTGGCAAAACTTTCAAGTTTGTCACCTTTGACAGAGCAGGAGATTTGTTGCTGAGGAAAACCTTGACTTAATTGCTTGATTGTAAAGTATAACCTGATGGAAATATAAATAAGCCTTGTTTTATTCTTAGATCAGAAAATAATCTTACCAAAGTGCTTTGATAAACAGTAGTAGGAACCAAAGTAAATTTTACTGAGAAACTCTTCAGAGTTATAGATTCATTAGTTGTTATCAAACAGTGCTCGTCATCAATTCTAGTCTTAAAAATACTAGAAATACTTTCAACATCACATTTTTAAGCTTTGAAACATGGATTGAAAGCTAAAATAAATCTGATAACTTGTTTCCAAATAAAAATTCTTAGTAATCATGAATTCAGTAATTAATTCAACTTCGAAAAATTCTGGCCCAGCTGAAGACAATGGATGTGGTTCGATTTTAACTATTTTAAAGTCATATTTTGATAAACAAACACAGGAGCATGTCACGTTATAGTCTGAGCCCTAACCTTTTTTTAATTTAGGTATTGATAATGTCATTACTCGAGGTGGGGTTGAGGGTCCACTTCATAAAGAGACAGGAACATTAGTAAATTTCCGGAGCAATTACGCCACGAATTCCCATAGTTCAACAAAGATATATAAAACTTCCAGTAAAGTTTCCTGGAATCAAGTTTTTAATCATTAAATATACTTCGTCTGTCCAAATGTAAATAATCAAAACAAATACGGAATCAATTTTAGCATTATTTGAATCCAGGAAAGTTATTTTAAATTCGCATGGTGATGGATCAATTGTTATTTCTTCTTTTCCAGTAAGTTTAAATCCTTCAGCGAACACTACAAACAAACTTGTCTCATACCAAATCCCTCCATCGATGAGAATTTTCAGGTTATCTTTAAATTCCCCAATAATCAAATCGAAATATTGTGAATTTTGTTATGTTTTAATGGTTCGCTTAGCTGATCCATTTGAAACTCACTCTCGAATACATCGAAATAATGATTTTTATCCTTTACTTTGAACTTGAAGGTCGCATTAAAGATTTGTAATTCTCCTGCACTAAACAGTGGAAATCTGAAACTTCTATCATTAATACTAAAACCTTGACTTAGTTTCAGTCTTAATCCAGCTGAAAATTTTGAATTTTCAGCATTTATTAAAGAAAAATCCTCGTTTTTATAGTAAATCCATCGCAGGTACTTATCATCAAACATTACTCCTGATCCGAGATCATTAGACAAGCTTTGACTATCATCATGAAACCGCATTTCTAAAAATGTGCCAATATTTGAGAGGCTGATAGTTTATAACACTTGAAAAAGCTGCAGTGATTAAATTCGTATATTGAAGAGTTAAACAAAAATAATTAATACTTGAACCTTTACGATATCAGAAGTAAATGTAAAAGGCTTAGAAAAATTTAAGTAGCTGAAGGTGTCGAATATTTCATTAAAGTTTCATATCTCACTTGAAAGTTCGAAGGAATTAGTGGAAGATTTATTTTATAAGATTGATCCATAGGAGAAAATATCATTATTTGAATTGAACTTCCATTTTTAAATCTACTTCAGGAAATGTATAAATCAGTTGCCCTCTGAGATCTCTGTATTATTGTAAGTGGAAGTATTTGAAAATGAGTGATTGAATGAAACTTCGAAGCTATAGGAGACTTAAGTGATATTTTATCAAGTTATTTATCAGAATTATCCGAAAATATTGAAAATTTGTTAATGTGCTGGTTGTTGATAATGATTCTGGAAGTTCAAATCCAATATAAAGAAATCCGTCCTCCAATGAATTAAAGTTCTAAACTTCTTCTTTAGGATCTTCTGAATTATTTAATATGAATAAAGACACTCCAGTTAACAATGATACAGTTTTAAAGAGTTCTATACTGAAACTTTTGATTGTTTAACTTAAAACCAAATTATTTGAAGTTTTAAATAAATTGAGGTCACTTTATTATTTCTTCTAAGAATTTCGTTAAAGTAACAATCTCGATTAAAAAACCTTCAGGAATGATTTAGAATTTTGACAAGTGATTGATATTGAAGATGATGCTACACAAATAAGTGAATTTTTATTGCTTTCTATTTTATAAATTTTGTTATTTTCTGATAAATTTTGATCTGGTTCAGTTATATACGAGTTTTTTTTTATATCTATATTTTCAAAGTTTATTTCAATAAAAGAAGATTCAGGTAGATCTGTATTACTTTTGAATTCAAGTTTCATAAGCCTAACTAACTTTAAGAATCTGGTCAAAACCTCTATTTAATTGCTCCCAAGTGATGATCTCAATTTTTGCAGCACCATTGAGTTCGACTTCTTCATAAAAAACATCACAAATGTCTCCGATCTGTAAGTCTATGATTTTAGCATTGACTTTTGCATATGAAGCAGGTATTCCGTGCTTTCGAGGCCATCAACAGTGATTTTTATAGTAATATTCTGTAAAAAGTATCTTTTTAAGAATTCTATTTTTATTTTATTCATTTCTAGTTCTCTAAACAACTGAAACTCTGGATTATTTTCATTTGTCTCTATATGAACATCTATATTTTGTAGATTTTGATTCTATCATCAAAAGAAGCCAAGATCTGTCCTTCGATAGGAAGTGCTTCAACCCTGAATTGTAATTTAATACTGATTTTTTGTCCCCATTCGAAGTTTTGAGTAATTTTAACAAGCATTTCTCGAAAATAAGGCCTTTTTGAAGTGAGTTCAACGGCTGAGAAAGCCTGATTCGATGCTACTATCTGGCCTTTTTGTGCCATTCTCTCTTCTAGCGATATATAATATACAACTGTTTGGTATGAAGTCTTAGGATTTTTAAAAGTTAAATTGACAGTTTCCCATTCCGCCCGGTCTCTATAAACTTTAAGTTCTTGAATCTCTCCGAAAATCTTGACATTTATCAGAAAATCTTTAGAAATTTTTACCGGACTTGTAAAAAGTATTCTTAGTTCTGCAATAGAGTCACATGTACTAGGTATCAGTGTTAATGGATAATGGGTTGAATCTCTAGGAAAGTGGATAGGCGCAGGAACAAGTGCTTTGAGTTTCGAAAGCAATAAAAATCAATATTACTCCAATCATCTTTTATATTTTTCCTTATTTACCACTCTATGTATATTTATACCATAAGGCTATGATGTGAGATTCTCTAGTGAGAGAAATTCCCATAAGAATAAAATATTTTAATCAATTTTCTTAGGAATAGAAGTTCAAAATCATTTCCTGATATTTTGTCATTTAGTTTAGGCCGAAACATAAAGACTTAAAGAGATGAAGTTACAAGAGAGAATATTGATGCTATTTGAGTGTTTTGGTGCTCTTAAATCTTACAAATAAGAAATTCTCTAAACAATAAACTACCTATATATGTTTCTTATAATTTTTGCCTCAAAAATTAAACAAATATTTGCATTTAAAAATCAATGTTTAGCAAATACTAAAACAAATATTATTTAACTTATTATTGATGATATTTTAATCAATTTACTAATCTTAGCTTAAGCCCGTAAAATCTTTAGATGATGAAAAGAATGAAGAGTTGATACACTTAAATTAAAAACCCTTAGTAAAAAATAACTCGATCGACCACAAGAACTAAATTATTAATAATATTATGAAAATTAATACTGAGCATTGCAGAGAGGACTGAATCTCTTTTTTTCGATAATTCCTGCATGAAAAATAAACTTTCCATGAAATGCATGATTGCAAGGTAAGGCCCTTATTTCGGTTTTATATTTAAAACCTTTCTAAAGAAAAAGCAATTAAGTTGATCTTCATGCATCCGCTGTGTATCTAGAGTGGCGATTTTAACTAGATCAAAGAAATTCCTTTTCCTGATCTTAATTTCCGACTTATTGTCTGAAGTAAGTATTTCAGCAGAATTAGTTCGAAAGGTAGGAATTTAAAAAGGATTTACAGCTGGGGTACATTAACAAAGCTATCATTAGACTCTACACAAAATGATGGGGTTTCATTTAGATCTCTGGCAAAAACATTAGATCTACTGTAAACCTTTTTAAACTCATGGCTTTTTTCATTTAGAATATGAAAGGCAGGAATCTGTGATGTTAAGCGGTATATGATGAAAATCGCCAGGTCAGTGATAGTTGTTGAATTTTAAGAAAATCACTGTGCTGTATATTTTATAAAATTTAATTGAAAGTGAAGTACTGCAAATGAAGTTTTAATTATATAGTGGAAATTATTTAAGCTCATGTTCCAATAGTCATTAGTACTTAATCATGCATAAAATATTTACCTGAAAGCATGAAAAGATTTTGCAGTCATTTGGGCAGAAGGATTTTAATCGACAGTAGATTCTACCTAAACCTTTTAGTTATCAGAGAATAACTCCCTTACTTCAACTCTCTCAAATGCTAACTTAAAGAATGTCCAATACAAAACACTTAGTATTTCTAAGTTACTATTATCTTCACTAGAAGATAATTTTTTCAATTCAGTTGATTGTTTCTTCAACTCTCCCCAAGTATCTAGATTTAGATTATAATTAAGTTTTTAGCATAATCCTTACTTAATTTTATCTATATATCTTAATTAAATATTATATATGAAAATTGAAACTGTCTCGAGATCCATTAAAAATTACTAGAATTGCTCTAAAATAAAATTTTAATAGTTAGAAGATTTAATCGTCCATAATTAGACAAATATCTTATATAGGTCTCATTCCTAAACGAAAGGAATGTAAATTTAGGATTCAATATGTAAAATATCATTTAATATTTTTCTAGAAGTATATAATTATCAAAGTGCTGAGTAAATTAATAAATTGTTTTTCATCTTATTTAAGTTAAAAATGACAGACCTATCGAAAATGCTCAAATTAGTTGATATTAAAATCTAAAGTAAAATAATTCCAGAAATTTTATGAATCTTAAACACAAGCGATGAAATAAGTAGATATATGTTTTATATATAAAAGAATGAATTTCATTCATATGCTGATTTACTGTTTAGGCTCGGTTTGCGGAAAGCCTTTTATTTAAATTTTTATACTGCTTGATTTAATTAGTTTACAATTTTCAATAGTTTAATGAAATCACAATAAAAGCAGTAATTATCCTTTTTATAAGTACTATCTCTTCAACTACTATAATTATTTCAATAAATTCATAATTATTTAAAATAATAATGCACCTAAACTAGTGCCTTGCAATTCTCATAGGCCATAAATTCCAAAAATCAACTATTTTCAATTACTCCAAATTATTGAAATTTATTACGAATAATTCTATAAAAACATAAATCCAACCCAAGATTATCCTAAACTATACATAAATCACCAACCACGCGAAACCTAAAACCAAAAAAAATCCACCCGCTTGATTTAGTGTCTCATTTGCCAGAATCAGCATCTTCATCTCAATATTTTCTTTTTTAAAGCACTGATTAGCGAATACATTGACAGGATAAAGGCTGACAAGTCTCGCATAAAATCTGGCCAGTTCATTTTTGCCTTCATGAGAAGCGGCCAAAAATTTGAGCATATCAGGATCAGACCTGTGCAATTTGCAGAAGCTTTTTCCAAGTGAATCAAAGGCACAAGAGCAAGTTCCAGAAGTTTTCCCATCACTTGCCAGACAGTCATTGTCACTATCACAAGCTTTGGGTATCTCTCCATCAGTTTTCTGAAAAGGCTGACAAATCCCATCAAAGATCACAGCTGAAGCACAAGCAATACTCGAGTTTGCAGGCTGGCCTACCTCGACTGAAAAATAAGGAATGCAGGCTTCAAGATTACATACAACGCCTTCAGAACATTGATAAATCGATTTGCATTCGCCCATGGTTCGCGCTTTCAGCTTGCAGTGGCCTTCATCACAAAAGTAGTCTTGATGACAGGTGAAGAGACTATTCTTACAGCATGATCGACTGTTCCCTTAAATGCCCTCTTGTCTTTCGATTATAGAATTATTCGCGGAGGAGCAGGTTTGAGCTGAGGCGGTTTGGACTGAAACATCAGGACAGTGAGAGTTTTCACTGCATTTGTAAACAGCGTGGCTGTTGTTGTGCACTGAGTAGCAGGTTTCGCCATTACTTGCTTCAGAGCAGTCAACTTTTGGGCACTTTTTCGCTGAGCAGAACTTGTTGGACACGAAATTCGCTGAATGGAGTCAGATAGTCCTGTTAGTTAAGCTCTGTGTTTCTCTGTTGCTCCCTCGACTTGCAGAGAAAGATTGGTTTCCCTGCCATTGACTTGTGAAGAAGTTGGCCTGATTTTCACTGATTTCCAAAGGATTCTTCAAAATAGTCCATGCCACGTTTTCTTGGCAGCTGGTATTGAAGATAGGAGCACTAAGGATCCTTTATAGTGGAAATAATCATCAAGTTCTCAATTGCAAAGTAAAAAAGAAGGATCAAAAGTGGAATTTGAGGAAGAGTTAAAGTTTTCTATTGTTGTTTCGATGAACTGGTTTGGATTTCTTCTTATGTAGAACATCAATGCAATTACTTGGTAGTTGTTCTCTTTGGACCTACCAATCAGCTGCATCTCCAGGTCGAACTGTTGACCGTCGATGGTATGTTCTGATTGGGAATGGAACTCAATTTGAAACATGTTGTACAACTCGGAGTTGATTTCTGCTGAACCGAAATTGTCTTTAATTGTTATCCTTGATTTGTTCTCAGTAATCAAATATCCTTTGAATGGGTGAAGAGATACTGAAATCATAAGGGAATCAGATTGGATTACTGAGAAATTCCAGGATGAAAGGGATAACGGTGATTGGCTTTTACCACTTGAACCAAGTCCTTCCCAATCTGCACCTTGTTGTAGGCGAATCCTGTAGTAATTGGGAGAACTGAGCAAACAGCTAAACTATCCAGGTCAATCCCATTTATATCACTTTTGTAGACATGTTAAAAGAAGAATGGAATCGCTCTGATAATAAGCAGAAAAAATCATCAGGTCTCCAAGGCTTCTCGATTGATTGAAATTAACAGCAGGACATGGAATATCTGGGATGAGATTATAAAGAATTTATTCTATCGATCTTTATTATATAAATAATGACTCTGAAGACGATCACTTGACTCCTTTGAGCTCTTCAAATCTTTTAGCAGTCCTATCTCAACTAAAGACCTCAAAAAAACTCTACATCAGTGAGTTGAAATTGTAAAAATATTAAAAAATCGAATTGTTCCTACTCTCTTTCTGACTCTGCTTACATCAGCGTGATTATCTTCAGGTAGATGCAGAATACTAAGTCGAATACTGTGAATTGACAAAAAGACTACTATTTTTGAATCATCAAGACATATGAAAAACTCCTAAGCCAATTTAAAGTTGTATTCCAGTTGTAATCAATTACTGTCTCGATCCTTATGAAAGATGAGCTAAACATCCCATTCGATTATCCATTCATTATTTAACCAAGCAACAAGTTTGATGAAATATTGAAAGCGATGCCAGCTTATCAATCAAAAGCTAGACTTATTATCATGATCCAAGTTCAAACTAATGACTTATTCATGAGTCCATCAAAGAATTCCATTAAGTTCGTCAGAAGTAAACAGTTGTCATGAATCCTTGTCATTGAAGATCTTTGCGATAGGTAAGAAGTATTTGTGATGTAAGAGGATTGAAGATGATTTTTATTTCTTAAGTCCAGGCATTGTGTTGATGATGAACATCTCTTCGATTACCAGCTTTCCTTTGTGCTCACCAAAGTGATCAGGGTAGCGGCTCTGGACTGTTTGGTATTTGAGCTGAGACAATTCATTCTATATTTATGAAGGGTCGAAGATCTCCACATCTTCATGTGCTGGATCTCTTCTGCAGCACGACACACCAAACAACCAATACGTCTTAATCCTTTGATTCCCAGTTCGGCCTTAGCATCTTCCGTTTTTTATTATAAAGATACTATTTTTCCATGTTATTTTGATTGAAAAAACCTGCTAATCGGGAATCAGATTCTTATTTATATTATCGACTTTGAATGAATTTAGAAGATTTCAGAGGAATTTTTAGATGTTAAGGATTATAACATCAATTGAATATTCAAAATTGGATTGCTATAGACTGATTTTTTTAATTAAAGGCTCTAGAGCTTCAAAATCGAGACTCTTAAGGTTCCATATTAAAGAATACACTGTATAATATTCTTATCGAATAACCAAAGAATTACTTGTTCAACAGCTTTATATTAAACTTGTATTTTCTAATAAATCAATATATTCAGTGAGAAAAAAGGGCCTTCAGTTCATTCATTGATCTAGTTACTCCAAATCCTCCAGATGAGCAAAATTTTCAAAGAGTTCTCCCGTCAGACAAACAATTTAAACATCTACCAAGTTCTACCCTAAAAGTATTCAAACTACCAAGAATATTGAAAAATCATCTCAGTTGATTCTTTCAATGAAAACGACTACTTTTATCTTAAAGGTGATGAAGGTAATTTCATCATATTTAAAGAAATCGTAAGTATTGTCATATCAGTACAAAAGAAAAAATTCTTCTAAGTCAGACCCTTGCAAATAAAATAATGATCTTCATTGCTAAAGAAATAGTGATTCTTGTGGTAGTCATTTATCTAAATTGTCCTGATCAGCGAGGTACTTTCAGTAAATTTCCTCTAAGCGACCGTATGCATTAGAAGAAAGGCTATCAAAGCATTACGAAAAATTATGAATGCAAATCAAGGAAAGGGGTGCTTATTCGAAGTATAGAAACATTTGAAACTCAGATTCTAATCACAGTGCAAAAGAAGCTTTACTTTTAAGCTCAAGGTTTTAAAAGGATAACTTGCATATTACTATAGAGATGTGTATATTGTCAATAAGTTAATTTGTTTTCACTCAGAAGTTTTACACTATATATGGGAAAGGATTGGATGACGCCTTTAAAAGGTGAGTCGCTCGTCATTCTGATAAAAACTAGGCGAAAAATATCCTTCATGCTGAAATTTTGAGTTTTATTGAAGACAGTTCTCAGAAAATGAAACCTTGGCTCCAAAGTTGCCTTGATCAACTTAAAAAGACTCAATAGTTAAAGGTTTTCAAAGCCTCACTCGTACTGTTAGATTTCATCTCAGCTTGGATAAGAGGTGTTATTGAATATGTCTCGTTTAAAAGGGAGGCTCGAACCCAATTGAAGCCTTATCGCTCGAAGTAAGAGAAAGTCACCTGGAAGTTTAGGTTGAACAAGAAGGAAATCATGATGTTTCTTGCTTAAGTCTTTGAAATAACTTGGCGAGACTCAAAAGAATTAGATTCAAATCTTTTAATTTAATCAAATTATCAATGATTTAGGATCAATTTATGTTTTCATATGAAAATTTGGAGATCTTTGTAACTTTTAATTGAATTACAATTGTCCAGGTTTCATAAACATTTAGTTTTAAATATTAAATAAACTCAGGATTTATAAACATGCATTTTATTCAAGTATATAACAATTATTATCTAATTCTATCAAAATGAAGAGAATATAATCACTTTATCAATCATATCAAAAATCATCAGAAAAGATAAACTTCCCAAAATTTATCATTTAATCATTCATCCTAGAAATTTTTATATGACATTTTGGTAAAAATATGAGCAATTATTACTCATTCAATTAATTCTAATTTCATTATTATTTAATTTTAGAATAAAAAGTGAAAATACAGTAAAAGTCCTTAAGTTGGAGACCCCAGTATGTTGGAGAGTCTTCTAATTTGGACATGAAATTTCAGGACGATTTTTACCCAGTCATTTTTAAGGAAACTTGGTCATGATAAGTTGGTCAGAATATAAATGGATAAGGGTGTTTTAAATGAGCTTACTATTGAACAGAAGGTTAAGCTCATCTGCTGTATTGAGAATGGTGAAAGTTACAGATCTGCCGCAAAGAAATTCAATGTTTCGAAGTCAAAAGCTAGTAATATCTTTAAGAGAA
>RSEH01000519.1:0-10136 GCA_006503475.1 Stentor roeselii | reverse complement strand
TATGTTAGATAAATTTTCTTCAATACCAATTATTCACAATAATTAGAAAATTAAATATTTCATAAAAAAATGATAATTTAATTATTGATTAAATATTTTGATTTAGTTTAAATTTTTATTTAATTTTTAAATTATATTATTCTTGTCTTGAATGAACTCAATGATCTATATTGTACAAACTTTGTTCAATCTGCTTTACTAACCAAAACATTAAATTAAGGATTTAACTCTTAGTCTCATTCATCTTCAATAATCAATATCATTAAATTGAATATATTTATGATCTTTAACATCACAAACTTGGTTAAATATACTATACTAATAAAAGCTCTTGATTCAGGATTTCATTCTAATTTTAATTCATTCTTTAAATATTAATATCATAAACTAAAAAATCTTATCAATGTTTCAGAAAAATATATTATTTATAAATCTTTATATCTTAGACATTTTAAAAATTCTTCAACATGAAAAAATCCAAGTATCTTAGAAAGTGTGCATAAAAATGTAATAATTAGCTATAAATATATTAACTAGAAAGAGTAAAGGTATGAAATATTTAATTTGGTGAATTTCTTCTTCATGGGTATATAATGAAAAAAAATAATTCTCTTTGATTAAAATTACTATAAATCTTGAAGTATATTATTAAAACTTATTAATTCATTTGATTGCTGCTTAAAGATGAATTTCATTAATTATGAAAACAGAAAGGGATTGTAAAAAATACTCCTAATTATTGTTTTTATAAATTAAAACTTGACAATGTTAAAACTTAGTTGATTTTTAGAGAATAGGAACTATTGATAAATCAACTTGGGGAATATTATACAAAAATTTCTAATTAAATTACTTAGGTTTCAAACTATAAATCCAATTGGTTACTTATTTCCAAAAATTATTGTTTATTAACTTGTAAGTAAAATAAAAATTAATCGTAATCATTCAATTTTCTTAAAACATACTTAGAAAATAAAGAATTACCAAATCTTTTCAAGTAATTTTTATTTATATCTGTTTGAAAGAAGTAAAAATATCTAAATTATTATAATTTAGTTTTATTTGAACTAAATTACTTCATCCCAAATGATTGATATTTAATTCTTTCACACTTTATGATTGATTATTATATCGAAATAAAACAATATTAAATTGATAATAATTTTATTAAATAAATAAATTGGAATATTTTAATTTTCAACAGCATCAAGAAGCTGGAGCAAGAGAATGGAAGAATAGATACAAGGAATGTATTTTCACTGAATGGGGATACTAAAATTAGATTAATTTAGTTAGATTTTAGTTCTTATATAGAGTTTTTCTATTCTATCTCTATTGAATAAATGAAATTAATCTCACACCATTCAACTTTCGATATGAATGATGAATTCTTAGTGTTAAAAATTTTAATCGACATAATTAACAGATTCACAGTGCTCCTATTCTGAATTCTCTAGTGATTAATTTTGATAATAAAGCTAATTTAACAAAATATTAGCGATGAATTTCTAAATCAATTTCAGCCCTCAGAAAGTATTTTCATCAATCCTTCTTACATTCAGAAGATATACCGTAAGACTTGAATAATAAAAAAACAGTAGTAATACCTTCCTTAGATTTGAGAATCATAATTAAAGTTGCCAATTTTTAACTTTCATCATATTAAAATATATGTGGACATATGCAAAATGAATTTAAATATAAAATGATAAACAAAATAACATAAAATTTGAAAATTGATACATAATCTATAAATATTCTTTTTATATATTGGGAATGTAGCATTAATATAAGCACCCAAATCATAGAGGTATTATCCAAAAAGAATTTAACAATTAAATCATATAATATCAATTCTCGAAAAGATGAAAATTACAAGAATTAATAAATTATTTTCACAAAAATATTATAGATTACATATTATTTTAACAATATGATAGAAAATAAAGTCAGGCACAGCACTCAAAATTGTGGAGTTTTTAATCAAGTGTATATTAGATCTCAATATAAAAATAGTCGATTTTAAATGTAGAATATATGGAAGGTATCAAAATAGACTACGAATAATATTTCATTACTTTCAAAATAATCATTCTAAAGTATTGAAGTCAAGATTTTTTTATTAATAAAAGTTTATTCTGCAAGTAAAATTTAGATTTTATCTTGTAAAATGCTTATATAAATGAAGTTTTGTAATAGAAATCACTATTGAATAGAAAATTATGTAAATATAGCATTTTATCTGATACTTGAATAAATACTGATTATATTCAGCCCCCTTATGTACATAAATATAACTCTAATCAAATAATTTTTTTCTAATGCTTATAGCATTACTTAAACAATAAATCCATAATACTTAAAAAAATTCAGCATGCATTAGAATATAATTAAATATCAGAACTATTTTTAAAAATTTTTGTATCAGTTCATACTAAAATTCAATATTCAAAAAAGAAATCAATTAACCCTGTTCAATTACTTCAAATTTTAATATAACTTTAAAATATTTGTCTTTTCCTTCATATAAATGCTAACTAGGCTATTGAAACTTTCTTGCCTCTTGACTTTATTTCATCCAACAATCGCAATACCCGATATTCAACTCATAGGCGAATATGAAATAGAAATTTTAAACACTAGCCAAGTAGTCAAGATCTACACGTCCACAGACGACACAGAAGAAATTTCGAATATTCTACATTTTGAAAAAAAATCCAATATTTTCAATAGAATCGAACTTTCTGCCTCTTGCCCAGACAGTGACTTCTTTCCATTGCAACAAGAGACAGTCTTTACAATCTCTCTTTACCTGTTGACAAGATTTGAATCAGAATCGAAAATTTCTATTTGCCGATTAGAAAATCAGATCATTTTAATTGGAAAACTTAATCGGAACGAGTTGTATTTGATTGAAAGTTATCTTGAGGTCTTTGAAGATTTTATGCAGGACTTTAGAGTGACTTTCAAAAGTCAAGTTTTCATTATTTCTGATGGATTATTGGAAGAAAGAGGATTTATGAGAAAGAATCCTGAATGTGAACCAGGATGCTTGGAATGCTCGGAGTATGGATTAAATCAAACAGAGTGTAAAAAATGCTTACTTGGTTATTATAAAGATGATAGGTTTTTTCAAAAATGCATCAAATGTAAAAAAAACTGCAGATTTTGTACATCGTTTGATTCTTGTGATGGAAAGACGCTTTTAGTTAATGTGACTAGACATAGCTCTAGAGGTCTTTCATGCCAGTGCTCAACTGCTACTTGTTCTCGTAAGTTGGATAATCAAGATATTTGTAGTGACTGTACTTCAAACTTTTGCTCATTTTGTAATCAAAATATTGATAACCCTTCTAATTTCGGATACAATGCTGAAAATAGGATATGCTTAAGCAATTCTTCAAAACTTTGCTTCAAATACTGCACTAAGTGCTCATTGAATTGTACGGAATGTGAACCTGGGCGGAGTTTAAAAGATGGAATTTGTCAAAGTTGTACTTCATGTAATGCTTGCTACTCTGGATGCAACAGTTGTGAAAGTGACTTGAATAGTTGCAAAGAATGTAAAAAAAACTACTACTTAATTAATGGAATCTGCAAGAAGTGCTCTACTTCATGTTCTTCATGTTTTGCGAACTGCAGTCATTGCACTGATACTTATTGTAATCAATGCTTATCTGGATATTATTTAGACTATAATTTGAATTGTCAAGAGTGCCTAGGTTGGTGCCCAAGATGCTTCGATTATTGCGATTTATGTAACAATTCTCAATGCTTAAAATGCTGGTATGGTTATTTTCTAGATGACAAAACATGCAAATCTTGTATATTTAACTGCAGTAGATGTTTTTCAGACTGTTTTTCGTGCAGCTCCTATGCTTGCCTTTCTTGTTCAGTTGGCAGAATTTTAAGATATTCAACCTGTGAAAAATGCTCAAAATTTTGTGATAAATGCTTTAATAAGTGTTCAACCTGCACTGATTATACATGCTTAAACTGCCAAAATGGTTACTATCTTGAAAACAGTCAATGTAAGAGATGCGACGAAATCTTTAACAACTGCACAAGTTGTAATGAATTTTTCTGTTTTTCATGCAGATCCAATTACATTTTATCTTTAAACAACTTAGAATGCATTCCAGAAGACACTCTAAATCTCAACTTCATGAAAGATTATCTTAGAATACAAGTCAAGTTCCCTCGAAAAATGAATGATTTGCTTCTCGAAGATGTATTCGAAGGAAATATTGAAAATCTTTTCGGTGTTTCCTATCATTGGATTCAACTAAATGACACAGACTTCATGATTAAACTAGGAGATTATTATGATTCTAACCTTTACAAAAAATTCTTGAATATCAAATGTTGGAAGCTTATACATAAAAACTTTTACTGCGATGAACAAAGAGTAAAAATTTCTTGGAATAAAAACGAGGTTCCTGAAATTAAAGCTAAAATATTTGGACCTGAAGAAATTGCCTTAAATTCAGATTCTCAGGTATTTTTTAATGGGTTAATTTCTACTGGAAATTTGAAAAATCAAGTAAAATTTTCATGGTATAATAAAAACACTAGGAAAGTTGTTTCTAGTCAGTCATGGATTTTGATGAAAATCGATAAACTTCTGAAGAATTTCAGAAAAGTGAAAAAAAATGTCCTGGAAATCAGCCTAAATGTTTCTAACATTTATAATAAATATTTTATTCAAAGTAAGCTAGTCAAACTGGTTCAGAAAAAGCCTTTTATTGTAGAAATCGACAAGAATGAAGATCTTCGCTGTGCTTTTGATAAAGAATGTCAGATCTTTATATCTAGAATTATAACAGATTTAGAGTACAGCAAGTTGAATTTTGAATGGTATTCATTAGCACCGACTACATTAATAAAAGAGGACGAATTACCTTCAATGATAATCAGTCCACATACCTTTGAGCCAAGAGACAAGCCATACAAATTTAAGCTAAAGACCATGAACATAACAGGAATCAATCAATATGTGAAAACTTTCTCAGTTAAAATGTTAAAAAAAAAACCCACAGTGATTATTGAAAGATCTTTTGGAAGTCTCAGAAATGATGAAGATTTTTTACTAAATGCTTTTCGTAGTTACAATCCTAATAGCTTCGATCGAAATGACTTAAATTTTTTATGGAATGTAAAAAATAGAGAAAATCTTTTGCTGAACTCAACTAATTCTGTATTAAAACTCCCTAAATCTCAATTATCTGAAATTGATTCACTTTCTGTGAATCTAAAAGTCTGCTACAAAAATCATAAAAAAATTTGCAGTGATTTATCAGGATCTTTCGAGCTATCGAACTCTCCAGTACCTAAAGTTCAAATAGTTGAATACTTTTCAAACCTCCCCTTATCAAAGGTCTCTAAAGCCAATCCAGTGATATTCAAGGCATCAATAGAAAGTCAAAATTTTTCCTTCAGTTTAATCTGGACCTTAGACAACAATACTAATTCTATCAGTTCTGATTATCTTGTAAAAATTTCACCAGAAGATTTAATCCCAGGGGGCAGTCATAGGTTAACTCTTAAGATGAATATTGATAATCACATTTACCGGTTCATGACAAGTTTCATTGTTAATAAAGCGCCGAGTCAAGGAACTTTTACAATCACGCCAAGTGAAGGAAAACAATATCAGGATATTTTTTATTTTTTTACTAGTAATTGGAAAGATTCTGAAAGTGATTATCCACTTGTATATGAATTCGGATGTACAAATAATGTGTTTGAAATCAGTTATTCTTTGCAACAACAGGGGTTTTTCTCAACTTATTTAACTTGGAATAGTTGCGAATTGGTTGGTTATGTTATTGTTTGTGATGCTATTGGTGATTGCACAAGAAAAAGTCAAACTTTCAGTGTTAGTCCTGTTTATGAAAATCTTCTGGAAAATTATGAAATTTTATTTAATCAGGTTACTCAAGAATTTCATCTGAATCATTATATTCCTGTAAAGATTTTTAATTTGTTCTATATTTTCGTGATTGGTTTTAAAATTGATTCATATTATGACAAGGTATTTGAATACTCTTTAAAAATGTTGAATAATTATTTCGTAAATTCGGAACAAAATGAATTTAAAGTTAAACAAACCATACAGATATTGGATCTTCTTACCTATAATAGTCAATTTTTCTATACAAAAGAAGGAGATAATATTGAAATATCGTATAATACTTTAAAAATAGTTCAAATTATTCAAAATTTGACTACTCTTGTGATACAGGAAAATCTTTCCTTTTCAGAAAATGAAAAAATCTTAAAAATCATTGATAAAATAATTGTGGTTGAAACTTTGATGGATTCAGAAGAAAGTTTAAAAATTCTTTTCGAAACTATTGAAATCTTTGAAAGAATGAATACTTTCGCTTTTCAAAAAATGCTGAAAAAAGAGGCTTTTCAACACGAAACCAAAAAAATATTAACAGGAATCTCGAATTTCAATAAAATTAAAGATTTTGATATATTTGTTTCAGAATTCGAAAGTTTTTCAGTAATATTTAGCAATAATGAATCATTCAACTTTTCAAGTGGAGATATATTCGTCAACTATTGTTTGTTCAAACCTCAAAGCTCGAATATGAAGGATTTCGTTGCTTTGAGATTACTTGATGCGAAGTCTAACGATTATGTCAGGTTCGATAAAGGATTAAGCTCATTCGATGTTAGAGTTCCTATCGACTCTCGATCGATTAAACCTGGAGTCACCTTCGAATGTTTGCATATGGACTTTCAAGACCTGAGCTGGAGAAACAACGGATGCAAATTGAAGGAGATTGAAGAAAATACAGTTGTTTTTACCTGGAATGCCTCATTTCTGTCAATGCCTTTGATTATTACTTATGGATTGAGTCAAAGGACTGAGGTGGTTTATGAAGTGGTTTATGAGGAGGCTTATAAGAAAAATGTGGACTTAATTTTTAACAAAGCATTATTCGTGTGTATTAGTTTCTATGCTTTTTTTGTTATTTTGATCAATATCTGCGGGTATTTAGATAGAAAAAATGATAACCGAGCTGGTTCATTCCGAGCCAATTCTATAAGGAACATTCCCGTTCAATTATCTTCTGAAAGTGATCGTCAAATAAATTCTGAAATCGTTGATTATGAAAATATCAATCCATGCTGCAAATTTTTGCAAAACAATACAATTGCCAATATTTTTTATTTTCAAACTAAAGACAGATTCCCGAGGGTTGATAGATGTCTCTTGGTAATCTTGAGACTTATACTTTCGATGTTTTTTATTTCATGTATTATCTCGACACTTGAAAAAAATGATAATGATATGATGGATAAATTTCGTAAGGTTTTTATTTGGATTGTTTCTTGTCTAATCATGATTTCATTGGTTTTTGGAGAGATTCTGAGGATTTTTATCGCTGGAATGGGTGAATCACTTTTTTATTATATCATTTCTTTTTGCTTTTTGGTTATTATTGCAACTTTTAATTGTTTTATTGCTTTTGATTTTAATGAAGTTCAGAGCCATATTTGTTCAATATCGATAACTCTATATATTTTATTTGACCTAATTTTCTTAAGCATTATCGATCGGATCCTATATCGAATTGCTTTTTATAAAGATGGCGGAATAAGTATCTGCTTTTGCTGTTTTGTTCGATGGAGTTTTTAGTTTAGATTATTAAGATAATTAGTTATTCGTTTAAATAAAAAATATAACTCATAATATTGATATAAGGCAATATGAAGAGTTACATTTACTTAATTCATAAACAATTGAATACTATAAAATGCATGTTTCGTTAATTCTTATAGAAATATAGTAGATTGGGGCCATCATTTAAAGATGTTTTGTTAGTAAATAAAACGAGCTGGTCTTGAAGTTTATCCTGATTAATACTGCGACCGGATCAGATATTAAATTAAGACTTATGAAAACAATCAAAAATCGAATTCTGAAACACAAAATACAACTTAAGTTCAACAACAAACATATAAAAAACTTCAATCTAATAAAAGTTGTTGAAGTTTTAAAATAAACAGGTAGTTCGAATCACAAGAGTGACTAATTAAAATAGCTTCTTGATTTTCTATTAAAATTAAACGTTCAAATAAACAGTAACCAATAACAATTAAGCAATATTCTGAAGGTATCAACAAGAAAAACTCAAATCAGTAAGTTACTAGATAAGAAATTTATTCTTATTCATGAACTTCAAAGCTACAAGTTTTAAAATTTGAGAGAAAAGTTGAACAGCCCTTAAGTGTCCGATCTAAAGGAATCTGAAAGATTAAGAGAAATAGAATTTAACCCTCAATAATTTCAAAGGACTTTTGTAAATTTAAGACATTAAGACTTATCCAACAACATATAAAACTAAGAAAGTGATGTGCAAGTTGAAACAAGACTTTAAAGAAAAGTTGCTCAAGTGCACAATAGCAACAGTCTCAACTTCCACTAATTTTCAAACTAATAAATATCAGAAAAAATCATGGTTGGGTGTAAAGTTCCTGTTCAGTTGTTTATATGAGCCTTACAAATACATTAAATAAAAATATTCTTATATTCTAGCTAATTACTTAATTATCATTAGTTTTGACATGTACACGATGGACACACTGCTCTTATTAGAAATCCAAGACATAGACAATCACTATCAAAGAATTTTTCAAGTCCTTAAAACTGACTTCTTGTCTAAATAGTCGACCAGGCTCATTAAGACGGTTATAGGTGAAGAAGACAGCCCTTGATCACTCAGGTTTAAACAAGAAAGACAAAGCCTACTGAATTAACAGCCTTTCTCCATGTCACCTTATATTATCCACAGTCTTAAATCTTTTATAAGAAAAGGGCTTAAAAAGTGCAGCTTGCAAAGTATTAACAGATTTCATGATTTGTTGGAAATCATCGAAAATCAAAAGTTGATAAAATTGCTGATTTTTATGTAATACTCTTCTTGATTATTTGAAATATGTGACTAGAGATATAAAGTCATTCGATTGAAAGATTCATTCGAATAACAAGGATGATGCTCTGCTAGTTTATGTTAAAGATGCATCTGGAATAACGTGTGAAATTAACTCAATAGACGAAAATCTTAAGGAGAATTTAGAAATAAGTTAAGTAAAAAGCACTCAATTAGACCTTATTAGAGCAGAGAAAGTTCTAAAGTCTTGAGCTGCTTCAAGATAGGACTGTTTAAAAATAAAAATGCAAGTCTTCAGCTTTGAGAATATGATAAAATACTCCGATAAAGAAATCATTGAAGCCATTCACATATAGTTCAAAGTAGTGAAAAAGTCCGCCCATGATGGGGAAGCCATCTAAGAAATGAATTGATTAAGGTTACCCTTATATCGTTCTTATCTCAACTTTAAGGTTTCGAAATAGTTTCGTGCTTGCTAAAAACTAGCCCATTGGCTATTGAGGATAATTCAAGCTTTCTGATAATTATCTAAAAATTGCCTAGCGTTTAATGCTATTCCAACGAGTTATTGAAATATTTTTATGATTTATTTGATTCTTTAATATTTTTAGGCATCTTTCAGAGTTTGCAAGAACTAATCTGGAATCAGGCTCTGTGATTCAAAGGCATCCAAAGGCCCATAAAAGAAAGCAGATAAATTCTTAACATTAAGGAAAAATTGATTAGCAATACAAAACTGTATTAGTTTCTTTTAAGGAGCGTCAGGAAATTAACATTTCATGCAGAATTCACAAGAGCACATATCACTTGGGTTCTATTTCTTTATGTTATTTATCTCAGCCCATAATTAATCAGAAAAAATTGTAAAGGGAAGATTACATTTCGAATTAAGAAGCCATATATGAACTAAATCTAACTAAATTAATCTAAGTTTAGAATCCCCACTCAGTGAAAATGCATTCCTTGTATCTATTCTTCCATTCTCTTGCCTGAGAAGATTGATGCTGATATCCATAAAGAACGCGTTTCTTCTGAATTAAGTCGCAAACGTACACTTTGTAGCAGATACCTGAATATGATTCACAATATGCTTAGTACTCGATACCTTCTAATTATTCATACCTTTTTAGCAGATACAATCTGAATAAATTTCACAACCAGCTTTAGTTCACTTACCATCTAATAGTATCATACCTTCATGTTAGATACTGCCTTGATATTAGATAC
>RSEH01000518.1:0-10166 GCA_006503475.1 Stentor roeselii | reverse complement strand
TCTTCAAAGAAAAAGATTGATGTGCACATAACAAAACCTGAGGTGAAAGTCGAATTACCAAAGAAAAAGAGTTCGTCAAGTTCGTCTAGTTCATCAAGTTCTTCAAATAAAAAGAAAATTGATGTAAACATAACAAAACCTGAGGTTAAAATCGAAATTCCTAAGAAAAAGAGCTCATCAAGTTCTTCAAGTTCTTCAAGTTCTTCAAGTAAAAAGAAGATTGATGCAAATATCAAAAAACCTGAAGTTAAAGTAGTAGTTCCCGATAAAAAGAGCTCATCAAGTTCATCAAGCTCTTCATCTCACAAAAAGAAGATTGACATAAACATCAAGAAACCTGAGATTAAAGTTGAATTACCCAAGAAAAAGAGCTCTTCAAGTTCATCATCATCTTCCTCAAAGAAAAAGAAAATTGAAGTCAATATTAAGAAGCCTGAGGTTAAAGTTGAGCTACCTAAGAAAAAGAGCTCCTCTTCATCATCTTCCTCAAAGAAAAAGAAAATTGATGTGAATATCAAGAAACCTGACGTTAAAGTTGAGCTACCTAAGAAAAAGAGCTCTTCAAGTTCATCATCTTCCTCAAAGAAAAAGAAAATTGAAGTCAATATCAAAAAACCTGAGGTTAAAGTTGAGTTGCCCAAGAAAAAGAGCTCTTCAAGTTCATCATCATCTTCCTCAAGCAAAAAGAAAATTGATGTCAATATCAAGAAACCTGAAGTTAAAGTTGAATTACCTAAGAAAAAGAGCTCCTCTTCGTCATCATCATCATCCTCAAAGAAAAAGAAAATTGAGGTCGATATCAAGAAACCTGAAGTTAAAGTTGAATTACCCAAGAAAAAGAGCTCCTCTTCGTCATCATCATCATCCTCAAAGAAAAAGAAAATTGAGGTCGATATCAAGAAACCTGATGTTAAAGTTGAGTTACCTAAGAAAAAGAGCTCCTCAAGTTCATCATCGTCTTCTTCAAACAAAAAGAAAATTGAGGCCAATATTAAGAAACCTGAGGTTAAAGTTGAGTTGCCCAAGAAAAAGAGCTCTTCAAGTTCATCATCATCTTCCTCAAGCAAAAAGAAAATTGATGTAAACATCAAGAAACCTGAGGTTAAATTTGAGTTACCCAAGAAAAAGAGCTCCTCTTCATCATCTTCATCTTCCTCTAATAAAAAGAAAATAGATGTAAATATCAAGAAACCTGAGGTTAAAGTTGAATTACCTAAGAAAAAGAGCTCCTCGTCATCATCTTCATCATCCTCAAAGAAAAAGAAAATTGATGTGGATATCAAGAAGCCTGATGTTAAAGTTGAGCTTCCTAAGAAAAAGAGTTCCTCAAGTTCATCATCATCCTCAAAGAAAAAGAAAATTGAGGTCGATATCAAGAAACCTGATGTTAAAGTTGAGCTACCTAAGAAAAAGAGTTCATCAAGTTCATCATCATCATCCTCAAAGAAGAAGAAAATTGAGGTCGATATCAAGAAACCTGATATTAAAGTTGATCTACCTAAGAAAAAGAGCTCCTCAAGTTCATCATCATCATCATCTTCAAAGAAAAAGAAAATAGATGTAAATATTAAGAAACCTGACGTTAAAGTTGAGTTACCAAAGAAAAAGAGCTCCTCTTCATCATCTTCATCATCCTCAAAGAAAAAGAACATTGATGTAAATATCAAGAAACCTGAGATTAAAGTTGAATTACCTAAGAAAAAGAGCTCCTCTTCATCATCATCATCATCTTCAAAGAAAAGGAAAATTGATGTAAATATTAAGAAACCTGATGTTAAAGTTGACTTACCTAAGAAAAAGAGCTCTTCAAGTTCATCATCATCTTCCTCAAGCAAAAAGAAAATTGACGTCAATATCAAGAAACCTGAAATTAAAGTTGAATTACCCAAGAAAAAGAGCTCCTCTTCATCATCATCATCATCCTCAAAGAAAAAGAAAATTGAGGTCGATATCAAGAAACCTGAGGTAAAAATTGATCTACCTAAGAAAAAGAGCTCCTCAAGTTCATCATCTTCATCTTCTTCAAAGAAAAAGAAAATTGATGTAAATATCAAGAAACCTGAGATTAAAGTTGAGTTACCAAAGAAAAATAGCTCTTCAAGTTCATCATCATCTTCCTCTAGCAAAAAGAAAATAGATGTAAATATCAAGAAACCTGAGGTTAAAGTTGAATTGCCCAAGAAAAAGAGCTCCTCTTCGTCATCTTCATCATCCTCAAAGAAAAAGAAAATTGATGTAAATATCAAGAAGCCTGATGTTAAAGTTGAGCTTCCTAAGAAAAAGAGTTCATCAAGTTCATCATCATCTTCCTCTAGCAAAAAGAAGATTGAAGTTAATATCAAAAAACCTGAGGTTAAAGTTGAGCTACCTAAGAAAAAGAGTTCCTCTTCATCATCTTCATCATCTTCATCATCCTCAAAGAAAAAGAAAATTGATGTAAATATCAAGAAACCTGATGTTAAAGTTGAATTACCTAAGAAAAAGAGCTCTTCATCATCATCTTCCTCTAGCAAAAAGAAAATTGATGTAAATATCAAGAAACCTGAGGTTAAAGTTGAATTACCCAAGAAAAAGAGCTCCTCTTCATCATCTTCATCATCCTCAAAGAAAAAGAAAATTGATGCGGATATCAAGAAGCCCGATGTTAAAGTTGAATTACCTAAGAAAAAGAGCTCCTCAAGTTCATCATCTTCTTCGAAGAAAAAGAAAATTGATGTAAATATTAAGAAACCTGACGTAAAAATTGATCTACCTAAGAAAAAGAGCTCATCAAGTTCATCATCATCTTCCTCTAATAAAAAGAAAATAGATGTAAACATCAAGAAACCTGATGTTAAAGTTGAATTACCTAAGAAAAAGAGCTCTTCATCATCATCTTCCTCTAATAAAAAGAAAATTGACGTAAATATCAAGAAACCTGACGTTAAAGTTGATTTACCAAAGAAAAAGAGCTCCTCAAGTTCATCATCGTCTTCTTCAGACAAAAAGAAAATTGAGGCCAATATTAAGAAACCTGAAGTTAAAGTTGAATTACCTAAGAAAAAGAGCTCCTCTTCATCATCATCATCTTCCTCAAAGAAAAAGAAAATTGAAGTCGATATCAAGAAACCTGACGTTAAAGTTGAGCTACCCAAGAAAAAGAGCTCCTCTTCATCGTCATCATCTTCCTCAAAGAAAAAGAAAATTGAGGTCGAAATCAAGAAACCTGAAGTTAAAGTTGAATTACCTAAGAAAAAGAGCTCTTCAAGCTCATCATCATCTTCCTCTAGCAAAAAGAAGATTGAAGTCAATATAAAAAAACCTGAGGTTAAAGTTGAGCTACCTAAGAAAAAGAGCTCCTCTTCATCATCATCATCATCCTCAAAGAAAAAGAAAATTGATGTAAACATCAAGAAACCTGAGGTTAAAGTCGAATTACCTAAGAAAAAGAGCTCTTCAAGTTCATCATCATCTTCCTCTAGCAAAAAGAAAATAGATGTAAATATCAAGAAACCTGAGATTAAAGTTGAGTTACCTAAGAAAAAGAGCTCCTCTTCATCATCATCTTCTTCAAACAAAAAGAAAATTGATTTAAATATTAAGAAGCCTGATGTTAAAGTTGAATTACCTAAGAAAAAGAGCTCCTCAAGTTCATCATCATCTTCTTCAAACAAAAAGAAAATTGACGTCAATATCAAGAAACCTGACGTTAAAGTTGAATTACCTAAGAAAAAGAGCTCCTCGTCATCATCTTCATCATCCTCAAAGAAAAAGAAAATTGATATAAATATCAAGAAGCCTGATGTTAAAGTTGAGCTTCCTAAGAAAAAGAGTTCCTCAAGTTCATCATCTTCATCGAAGAAAAAGAAAATTGATGTCAATATTAAGAAGCCTGATGTTAAAGTTGAGTTACCTAAGAAAAAGAGTTCATCAAGTTCATCATCATCATCCTCAAAGAAGAAGAAGATTGATGTCGATATCAAGAAACCTGAGGTTAAAGTTGAACCACCAAAGAAAAAGAGCTCCTCTTCATCATCTTCATCATCCTCAAAGAAAAAGAAAATTGATGTAAATATTAAGAAACCTGAGGCTAAAGTTGAATTACCTAAGAAAAAGAGCTCCTCGTCATCATCTTCATCATCCTCAAAGAAAAAGAAAATTGATGTGGATATCAAGAAACCTGAGGTAAAAATTGATCTACCAAAGAAAAAGAGCTCCTCAAGTTCATCATCATCCTCAAAGAAAAAGAAAATTGATGTAAATATCAAGAAACCTGATGTTAAAGTTGATTTACCTAAGAAAAAGAGCTCCTCAAGTTCATCATCTTCATCAAAGAAAAAGAAGATTGATGTAAATATCAAGAAACCTGAGGTTAAAGTTGAACCACCAAAGAAAAAGAGCTCCTCTTCATCATCATCATCATCCTCAAAGAAAAAGAAAATTGAGGTCGATATCAAGAAACCTGAGGTTAAAGTTGAATTACCTAAGAAAAAGAGCTCCTCAAGTTCATCATCTTCTTCGAAGAAAAAGAAAATTGATGTAAATATTAAGAAACCTGAGGTTAAAGTTGAACAGCCTAAGAAAAAGAGTAGCTCTTCGAGCTCAAGTTCTTCATCCTCCAACAAAAAGAAAAAAATAGAAGTTAAACTCCCAGAAATAAAGAAATCCGATCCTCAGACTGAAATCTCAAAAAAGAAATCATCTAGCAGCTCTAGTAGTGAAAGTAAATCAGACAAGAAAAAATTACCGATTGTCACCCCAGAAATCAAAGTCCCAGAGACAAAAGTTATTAAGAAGAGCAGTTCATCAAGCTCATCAAGTTCTTCAAGCTCTTCAAGAAGTTCTGATAAGAAAAAAATAGAAGTGAAACCTCCAAATCCTACTGCAAAGCCAGATGCTAAACTTCCAGAAAATAAGAAAATTTCTTCTAGCAGTTCGAGTTCATCTAGTTCTTCCAGTAGTAGCTCAAAGAAAAAAGGATCAGATTTAAAAAATCCTATTCCATCTGTGAAAGTGCCTGAAATTCATACTCAAAAGAAAAAATCTTCAGATTCAAGCTCATCAAGCGATGATAAAAAGAAGATTTTAGTGAAGCCAAGCATTCCAGAAGTTAAGCCAACTATTCCTCATGCTGATCATAAGAAAAAATCAAACTCATACTCGAGTTCTTCAAGTAGTAAGAAAAAGAAAATTTCAGTTAAGCCAACTATTCCTGAAGTAAAACCAAGTATTCCTCAGGCGAACTTAAAGAAAAAATCAAGTTCCAGTTCAAGTTCCTCGAGTAGCTCTTCAAGTAGCCACAAAAAGAAAATTGAGGTAAAACCAACAATTCCAGAAGTAAAACCATCCTTCCCTCAAATTGATGTCGACCAAAAGAAAAAATCATCAAGTTCAAGTTCGAGTTCGAGTTCTTCCAGTAAGAAAAAGAAAATTGAAATCAAGCCAGAGATTCCTCAAGTAAAACCAAATATTCCTCATGCAAATGTTGACCAAAAGAAAAAATCATCGAGCTCTAGCTCCTCATCGAGTAAAAAGAAAGCATCAGTAAAACCTTCTAATTTAGATTCGAAAGAAGCAACTCATAAAAAACATTCTTCGAGCAGCTCAAGTAGTTCTGGAAAGCGACTTGCTGCTAGAATCTCTGCATCAAGTGCTGATATTAAGAAAGCATTGAAAATCAAAAGCTCTTCAAGTAGTTCGTCAAGCAGTTCTTCGAAAAAGAAAAAGAAGTCTTCTTCTAGTTCATCATCGAGTAGTTCACTCAGCAAATCAGCTAGCAAGAAATCCCCAGCCCATTCAGGTGACAAAAAAGTTAAAAAATCATCAAGTTCCTCTTCTTCATCATCATCTTCATCATCATCCTCATCAAAGAAGCCAAAACCCGAGCCGATCCATCAAAAGCTTGCCAGTTCCGACTCCTCCAGTTCCATGCCAATTCCGTCTCCAACAAAAAAAGCAATAAAAGTCTCAAGTTCATCATCATCATCCAAGAAATCCAAGAAAAAATTCTCTAAAAGTTCGAGCAGTTCATCAAGCAGTTCAGAGTCAAGCTGGAGTTCTTCTGCCCTAGTAAAGAAAAAGAAATTAGAAGAGCATCAAAAGAAAAGACAAGATCGTCGAAGCCTTCCTCGAGACGCTTCAAGTCCAGACTCTTCAGACGTGTCAGACACAGAAACTGACAATGAAAATTCTTCTTCATTTAAACAAGCTTCAGAGTTTTTAGACTTGGTCGGGTCTTGTTTGTCTTTGCCTCCTTTCAGCGCTTCTCAAAAACATGACCTTCTTGGAAGAGGAGAAAGAGTCAATATTAACCAAATGGACCAGGCGGCTTCGAAGATACTGAAAGAAGAGAACTATTCAACAGTGGACTTGATTCAGGTATCGAAAAAAATGCATGAAATATTTGGAAAAGTCGCTTTGAAACAAAAAGAATGGTATAACATTTTGTTGACTTCGAAAGTCATGCCTGATTCAGAGACTCTTACTCGAGAACAGGCGGAATTCGTGATTTCTCGATCGTTCAAGTACATTATTTTAAGGCATCATTAAGTAGTTTCTTAAGTTCATATAAATGAGTCTCATCAAGCAAATCGACGATCTTTGGACGCACATTCAAGAAACTCACCAAAAAAGCGTAACCTAAACATAGCCGACCTCCTCCCAGTCCAGTGTCGACCTTTCCTCATCCTGGGAGTCAAGCCCCAAAGGGAAGGTATTCAGCATTTTTAACACCCTGAAAGAACTTAACACCCTGAAAAGAAACTTCTTCATGGTGCAAGACCACAAAGACTTCCTGAACAACGACCAATACCAAGAAGCTCTTCAAAACCTAGAAGCCGAAGTGCGAAATCACATAAAAATCCAGCAACAACTGCGACTTTTCATTGAAAGTCAACAAAACAAACTGGAAGACCTGGAAAGAAACTCTTCAAATAAAGACTCAGCTGAAATGATCTCAGCTCTTGAAAAGGAAAACGCGGATTTAATGGCAACTTTAAAGAAAAAAGAACAGGAATGTGAAAAACTCAAATCTTCGAGTATTAAAGCAGAAATTCTTACTTTGAAACTACAGAGCAAGAAAAATGCTGAGACTTTAGCTGAATTGGAAATAAAGAGAAAAAGTATGAAAGAATTGTTGCAGGAAACTGAGACTGCTCTTGAGAAACAGAAAGCGATGTGTAGTACTTTGAAACAAGAAAATGAAAAACTTAGGAATTTTTTGAATCGTAATAAATCAGCTGAAAGGGAAAGGTTTAAAATGAGGAGGATCATCGCGATTGATGCGAGTAAGAAGAACTTGTTGGAAAAGGCGAAGAGTAATAATCGATCACTTAGTCCTTGTGTTTCTCAGCAACAGACTTTGAGTAATTCTAGGTCGAATAACAATTTGCATTCGAAAAAAAGACTTATTAGGGATGAGTCTATTGAAAAAATTCATACTGAAAGGCAATTTACTTCGAAAAGAAAGCTGTAGTTTTAAGTATTTATTATTAGATGAGAAATAGTTATTTTTGGATGTTTTATTTTTGAATATTAATACTTAGGGATTTAGTGAGATATTTTAAGGTTGTTAATATTTGGAACTTTAGCTTATTACTGTCGTTTGATGATATCTCTCATATTGCTATTAAAGTTTATCAAAGTTTAATATGAATCTTTGCATAGGAAAACTATTTAATTAATTCGATGCCTTTAATTCTAGTTTAAATCTAACCTACTAGCAAGCTCAACTTGAATCAGTTAATTTAATAAAGATCTAACACCCAATATAAATATTCTCCCTATTAAAAGATCGAGAGAACCAAAAGATGCTTGACCAGCTAATAGGACCAATATTTGATTAATGAGAAAAAGGACCTGAAGATATGATCGAGGAGCTGACAGCCAATAAGAGGTTTGCTTGCTAGCTTCAAGACCTCAAAATAATCATCAAATATCTCTTGAGCTTCAAAACTTGAGTTTCTTTCCAAAAATCAACGATAAGAATGGAGGCTTCTGTTTGATCTATGCGAAGATAAGCTGCATTTCTATAAAAGTTTACTTAAGTATAATTCTTCAATAAATTCAATGAGTTTGAGCTTCCAATCAGAAAACAAAAGATTTTAAGAGAATCATCAGCACACGAAATAGACTCAATTTATATAAGATCTTATTAGAGATGCTTAAATCAACCCTAAAGATAATTGTAAGAAATTTTAAGGTAATGGCCTAAGTCGAATAATCTTACAAAAGTTAATTTCTACTCAAAAATTTCATGCTTATCTTTACAAACAGTTCTTGCTTAAGTTAGATAATCAAGATTTTTAATGTATTAAGATTGGTTAGTCCTGAATGAAAGAAGCAACAATGTTAGTAGTTTTAAATTCTTATATAAATCTTCTTGAGTAAATTTAAAAACATATATAAATAGTATAATTTTACATCAGATAATACAATTTATCAATTTTTACCTTCAATCTATTGAAAAAATTCGACTATTATTCATTTCCTCATTGTTGTATTCGCTCTTTGATTAATACTCTCGAATTTATCTTCAAAGACTTTAAAATAATACTTTAAAGAAGAAAACTATAATGAACATTTTCTTGTAATTGCATGATAAGGCTGCATAAACAAAATACTTACGAGCGATATAATTTCGGCTTAATTATTAATAAAATTGACTTTGAAAAAAACATAAATATTGAACTTATAAAGAGATTTGTTTTTTAGTAAAGAAAAATACCTTAAAAGTACTTAATTTCCCTGTTTTGTATAAAAATTATATATTCCATTATAATAAATATGTTAAGAGTGACGTCGGAAAGAAAAGTCTTCAAATGCAGTTGTCAAGAAAAAACAATAAAACATTCAGAATTAAGAGAGCATCTACTAAAACCATCAAATCATAAAATCAAAGCACTCAAAGAATTCAAACCAAAGAAAATCGAAAATAAAATCACGATAAGTCAAATTCAACGAAGAATAAAGTTTATAAAGTCATCAAACACTAAACTAAACCAAAACACTCAAAACCTTACTAAAAATATTCAAAACCATTCTCTTATATCTCCTATAAAAATTTACAAAATTTGCCTTNATTCCAATATAAATACTCAAATCAATCATAGTAAATACTCTCAACTTAGAAAAATTATTACAATTATTTATAATCAACAAACAATCAAGCAGGTAACCAACTTCAAATATCTAAAAAAAAATACTCAGAAGAGTTTCACTCTTTTTTTAAAGTCTCATATGTCTCAAGCATCTTCAATTTCGATAGAAGAAAATCTTAAAATAATTGTGGTTGGAAGTGCATGTGGAACTGTCCGAATTTTTAGTCTTCAGACTTTTAATCAAATTGCATCTTTTACTTATCATGAATCAACAGT
Source organism: Stentor roeselii (assembly GCA_006503475.1). NCBI lineage: Eukaryota > Ciliophora > Heterotrichea > Heterotrichida > Stentoridae > Stentor > Stentor roeselii. The sequence continues at coordinate 813 of RSEH01000518.1, read as the reverse complement.
CAATGCAATTGATATAAAATCAAATCTTTGCATAACTGGTTCCCACGATTCAACAATTTGTCTTTTCAATTTGAAAACAAAAAAACTCAAAAAATACTTTCAAACTTTTAATGGGGCAATCTATTCTTTGATGCTTTCGGGAAACTCTCAATACTTTTTGAGTGGGTCAGCACAAGGGTATATCAAAGTTTGGAGCATTATGAAAAATACTTTGGCATTTCAATTTAATTCTTATTCTCAAGTTATTTTTGCAAGATTCATTCAAAATGATCAGTTTTTCATCTGCTCAAACTTTCAAGGATTTATTCAAAAGTTCAAACTTCAACATAACTCTCCTTTTATCATAAAGCAATATAAAAAACAACTAAGGTGTAGCAGTCTTATAGAAGAAACTGATATTTTAATAACTGGGTATGAAGATGGATTTATTCAAGTTTTAAAACAATTTCAACTCTTCAAAACTTTCAAAGCACATTCAAAACGAATAAATTCAATAGACAACTGCTTAAAAACTGCAAAATTTGTTTCAGCATCTGAAGATCACACAGTAAAAGTATGGAGTTTATCCTCGTTTTCACTTTTAAAAGTACTTGATCATTTCAAACAACAAGTTTTATGTGTAAAACTCCTCAAAAATAAACTCTATTCAAGTGCTGTATTCAAAAACATTGAATGTTTCGATTTTTCATCTCAAAAAACAGTAAAAACAACCAACCAGACAATATTTGATTCATTTACTTTCTCAATTTCAATCAAACTGAAGCTGATTGTTTTTGGTTTTGAAAGAGTTTTCTTATACAGTCTGAGTTCGAA